>OY856409.1:475685860-475708360 GCA_963693085.1 Alisma plantago-aquatica
TTTAGATCTACAAAATACTATATGCATGTTGATTTTATCGTTTGCATCACATGTAATGGCACAAATAGTATAAACATTTTCATCATATCAACTGTAAATGACAATTTGTTGTAATTGAAGTGGTTTTGATACCATTATTGGAAATTGTGGAGGAGATAAGTGTAGAGGAAGCTACAAAAATTTATCCATGGAATACACAAGTAGATCTCCTCAACAACAATATATCAGGAAGGAATGATGTGAGTTATAGCTTGTTGGGGAGTAGATCTAGTGACGTTGCTCACCAAAAATATAAGAGAATGGAGGACTTTGATGACGTCCTCCTAACACATTCAAAAATCTTCTTTTGTCTTTATATGGTCCATGTGGATGACAATGTGCATTATAGGAGAGGACAAGGAAGTTACAACTTTTTGGTTGACAGTGTGCTAGCATTGAACTATCTCACCTTCTCACTCTCTCTCCTTATGGATAATGATGGGTAAGGTTCATGTACCAAAAGGTATAATCAAAACCATCACCTTCATGCTCCTTTTATGTAAGATAGATAACAAAGTAGGATTTCTAAAAAAACTTAGGAAAAAAAAGGCAATGACTTATTTTGAGAAATCTCCTCATTCATAGGCAGTCAGTTGAATGGTTGGTGTAGTCAGGTGATTGGGCTATAATAGAATTTCCTAGAATAAGTTAGCTAACCCATTGATTAATCCATACGGCTGACTGAATTATCCATTCGACCGATTAGGATGGTAGTGCCTAGTCAGCCGAATGGACTTTCCAATCAACTGATTAGGTTAATTGCATCTCAGTCAACCAAATGGACATTTTAGTAAATCAACTAGTCTTCCCAGTCAACCGATCATAGTTTCCAATTTTCTAAATTGGCTTCTACTTAGTCTATCAATGATCTAGTTGATTGCCAAAACTTTTTAGAAACTAATTAATATTTTATACGTAATTATACTCCTCTTCCCTATCCCTATGTATATGTATGTGACCCTATGGACTCCAAATTATATTGAAAGTGATGTCTATAATAAAATTACAACTTCACCTAAAATGGTTGGTATCGAGAAGGACATCATTTCCAGTCAATTAATTTGAGAAGTTAGAGAAGAACTTCAACTTAGTGTTGTAGTGATTGTATAGTCCCTTTGTGTTTGATATCTAGATTGAATTTGGGTAACAAAACATCATCCATTTAATGTTTGTTCCTTGATCTAGATTATTGTACTTGAGATGCATATGAGCTCAACATCATATCTTGATTCTCATGTGAGTGTCCATGCATTCCATAGTCTCACTAATCAAGTGGTTGGGATATCACACCAACATGAGGGAACAATTTTTTCTACATGACTAGCAATAATCCATATGTGTTACACTGCACCCAAGCACTAACATTACAAAAAAACCTTATTTAAGGTCATATTGGTAGTGTCAAAGTACATTGAACAACATGTGAACATTGTAGTGACTTTAGGTCTAAGGTCCACAATCACAAAAATCATATTGAAATATGGTGTCGACTGCCATTTCTGGTTTCCATGTATCATACCCAAGTTTGATTTCTCTAGTACACTTGTTCATCCTAAGTACCTATGTATTTGACTTTATATCCAATATCATGACTAATGAAATGTAACCACCAATCGACACACATACCAGTCTTAATGTGTTCTTCTCATCCTAATTTCTACATAATATCTGACTACGGATATAGATAAGAATACATAATCTTAGCATACTCATAATTTCATGTCTAGGTGATCAACCCAAAATCACATGTCATTGAGACATACATTCTTAGGACATTATTACATTTATTCATTATCACATATTGAAGCAAACATAAGAATTGGAATAGCCTTTACTAATAGTAAAATCAGTTACAAAGTATGCTACGCCAATCTTCATATGATTGGCTCTCAGGGCATACTACCAACTCATGGGTAGAGGTAGTGAAACCCATACACCCCTTTTCTCCATTTGTTGACAATTTTAGCTTTAGTTAAGTCTTTTCAAATCTTTCATACTATTTTAATCAACCAAATAAAACACTGCCATTATATACTTATTCTAGTTTGATAAAATTGATCGGTACATTATTAACAATAGTTTCATTTGGGTTCAATTCTAAACTATAATGTGATAAGATCGATCCTCTTGTGGTTGATTTGTTGCACCACTAGTTGAGATAAAATCTTTGTTTTCAACCTTGGTGAAATTGAGTTACATTTTAGGCACGTCAAGGAGCCTTTCTCAAGGAAAGAGACTTTAGAACTTGGGTTACTTGCTTAGTTATAGGTGAATGTATGAATCCTTCTGGAGTGATTTATACTTGTTTAGGATTCAATTTATACAAGAATTAATCAAATTTCTTAAGAATACATATAGGATTTTTGGTGAATCCAAGTAAAGATAAGAAATGCAAACTTATTTTTTCATTATGAATCATTATATAAATGAAATCATGTTCTTAGTATATGAATTATTAAGATTAATCTTTGAAAATTTCACTAGCTAATGAACTACATATTAATATAAATCTCATAAGAGTTCTTTTGCATAGATAAATAGAGTAATAATGCTTGAATAGATTTTCCATCACCATTTTATGAAAATTCATGCTGAATCTAAGTATAATTCTTATTTAATATCATATATGAAATTTTTTCAAATGATCGTGCTAATTTATGGTTAAATAAGAGGTAATTTGGGTGTTTATTTTTATGGAGGATATGGAGGTAGATCCTAGGGATCCCATATGACATGAATGGTTAAGATACTTAATATACCCTAAAGTGATTAATGAATGAGATTTAAGATATATTGTACTAAAACAATCATCTCTTAAATTTTTAAAATCTTGCTTGTAACCTAAAGAGTTTCTAATCCCTAAGGTCAAAGTTAAATATAATTAATTTAATATGCACTTAATAAAAAAGTGCAATCTAATAAGAGACTAAGTTTTCGTTTGAAAAGTGTATGCCATGTATTACATTTTCTAACATGAATTTAAGATAACTACACCTAATTACATAAACACTTTAGTATCCCCTTAAGCACATCTCATGATTTATTTGTCAAAGTGAGTATGAGATATGTACCGATATATGTTACAGTTGAAAATAACAATTAGAAAGTGAATGTCAAATTTACTCCTAATAAGTATTGTACATTAGGGTTTTTGAGGGGTCAATTAAATACATAATATCTAGTAGGGCAATAAAAAACAGGTTTTCCTATAAAGCACGTTATGTATATATATGTGATTCAAAATTAAAGGGGATCTCTAGTGACCAGTAAGGTGTCTCCACCAACCCATATAGTCTTGGGTCATTGTGAGCTTTGACTAGTAGAGTTCAATTAGGGTTTGACAATAGCATATTAAGGCTCACTAGTGGTTGTTTGACTATAGTTTGTTGGTAGCATTTACGGTTGCTAGTGAGAGTTAGAAAGTGCATGGTCAATAGTAGAAACCCAAGGTTTGGTTGTAGTTGACTAAGAAGGATCGCTACCATCTAAACTCCCATAAGTATGCATATTTGAATTATTCCAATGGTTCACTAGTGAGGATTGATATTGAGTAAACATATTTCAAATAATTTAAAGAACAACATATTTAACTGAGGAAAATCAAATAATTACTTTATGTTGTCTTAAGGGTATGCTTGAGAGTTAGAATAATTAAATAAGTTTTGAATAGGTAAACTCATGAGTAAGGTGCGAAATTATGAAGAAAATTCAAAAATAGTAAGAATAAGTAAGTCATAATGTTTGTTATAGCATGTACCTTATTCCTAATATGAAATAGAAGTACAAATGAAATGTTAATGTCTCTATCGTTATATAAGTTCTCATGATATGATATGAAAAGAGTAATCAGACATATATATTGTTAAAACATGTAGTTTCACTTCACTATGAAACTTCAAGACAAGTAAGAAACAAATGAATAATGAAGGTATAGTTCTCCATCATTGTTAGAAATGAAAGAAAAGATGTTTTAACATATATTAATTAGACAAGCTTGGATCTGATTAAAAGCTCAAGAATAGCATCTCATATGTATTCTTGATACATTTTATATTGCATAAGGAATATATCTTAGTCAAACTTGTTATCAATAAAAGATTGCTAATGTGAACAACATACAAAGTAATTTTCCATGCTATTATCCATTAATGTCTTCCATAAGTCCAAATTTAGGATAAGAAAAGTAAGATCATGTTCATGACAAAGTAAGGAAGACAAGTAAGGCCTCTAACTAGGAAAGCATATATGCGAGATACCATATATTCTAGATTTGAGATCCTATAAGAAAGTTTTAAATAATATACACAATTAAGTATTTATATGTCATGTTTCAGTCTCAAAATATTGCTATTGGATTTCATGCTTATTTGACAATTATATGATGATAATATACCTTTATATTATGGTGTTATTTTGTGATGATTACAAATTGCAGACCAAAAATAAAGTTGGATTATAAAGATAATGTTTCTTAAATGATATCATAATATGTAATATGAATAAAGAGTACTAATATTAAAGTGAAACTATATGTCACATTTTAGGATTCCATGATCACTATATATATTCCCTTTTAGGCATGAAGAAAGTATTGCGGAAATTGATATCTTGGCCTAGAGTGTTGTGAGAAGATTTCTGATATCATATATTAGAAGATATATGTGAGAGGATGTGGTCTCTTAATCTAAATAAATAAGTTAGGGAGTAAGGGACCTTGTATAGTAAGGAAACCCAATGCACCATTTTAGTTGTCTCGCTATCGTAAATGAGGGTATGTGATGTTAAGAAACTTGTATCAGGTTAAAAGGACCTTGGTTATTTTGAATGTTACCATCACTGCCCTTCATTTTTAATTTAGGAATGATCCTACATACCCAAACAATAAGAACACAGTCAGAAAAGAGACCCACATCCTACATTCTTGTTACCTCACACATGACGAAGATGTGGGTAGTCTTAATATTGAACTAGTAATCCTAACACTTGAATGGTGGGCTATTTGGAATATTTCCATATATTCATGACTTAGTTGGTGCATACCAAGTTATTAGGACAAAGCCAAGTAATATATGTAAGCAAGTTGACTATAAATGGACATACTATTGAAGATGTTTCTATATAGGTGCTTGTAAGATCACATCAAGCATTGTAATTTAAGGTTATTGTCAGTAGATTTAGATTTTAGTTTTTCTCCATTTCAAATTGAATTTATTTGCATGTGATGTGTTTATTGTTTCCAATTTAAGGAAGTACTAGATAATTGTTAATAGGGCCAAGTGAAATTGAAAATATAGATATTGTAAGATAGGATTAGTAATCATATACTAGTCTTCAAATTAAAAGTTATGTTGGATATAAAATACATGTTAGTGCCTTCTTTTAATGATTTTAATTTATTTTTTATACACGTTGTCTATCTTGAGTTGGTGTCTTCCACTCAAGGGGGATCGATTTAAGTATCATGAGGTTGATGTTTGCATTTTTCACGTTGACATCAAAAAGGTACATGCTAAGTTGAGGAGAAGTAAAATGAAATTTATATTAGTTAGAGTGTCCTTGTACTCTCACTTTTCTTGAGATAGTTAGTATTAAATTGAGGTAATAATGTTATAGCTTTTCTTTTATATGTATGTACAAGTTGTAAAAAAATAATTTATTATTCTATAACTTCAAGACTTTGTAAGAAAGACAATTTTGTTATTTACTAAGATAGTTTAAGAAGTTTTTTATTATATAGGAATCTAATATATGTTGGGAATTGTAGTGGGAAAGTGACATGTTCTACAAGACTAAAGACACAAGATTTAACATGGAAAACTCTCCCCAAGACTAGGAGAGAAAAACCATGGGGAATTACCGGCCAACAAGCACTAAGTAACCTGAATTACAACTCACACTATCCAGATTTAATCGCCCCTAAATCTGAGAAGCTCCCCATGCCCGAGAACAAAGATAAGGAAGAATAGAATTACACCCAATGTGTACAAACCCTCCCTTTTTACTTTTTCTCCTCACGACATCGTTGCCGCTACTGGGATTTCTTGTTGTCACTATAACCGTTGACCAAGTCACCTCTTCTCTTGACATGGTTGTGACCTCACTACTGTCTTCTTGGTACTCGTTCTAGTTGGTGCCTCCAACTAGAACTCCCACGTACTGCCACAACCTTCTCTGCCAGAGAGAGTAGATACACATCCTCCTTTAATTGGACAGACCGTTGTCATTTTTGTGTCACCAATAGTGTGCCACCAATTGGTTTACATCTTTCACTGCTCAGATCTGACGTCGTAGTTGATGCACCACCTATGCGTCTCTGACTGATGTGCGTCCTCCACTGACTGGATAGTCTGCCATCATTACTGTAGCCACCGATTGGTGAGCGTCTTCCTCTGCTCGGATGCACCGTAGTCGATGTCGTAGCACCAATTAAGTGCCACCAACTGATGTACATCCTCCGCTACTCGGACCCACCTCTGTTGTCGATGCACTACCGTTGTGTTGCCGACTACCAACTTCTAATTTTCCTCATGGCAAAGTCATTTCGCCTCTCTCATCCACAAGAGAGTTGCACTGTTGGTGCACCCAATGTGCCACCAACAGTCAACTGCTACTTTGCTTCACGGTAAAGTCACTGACCCTCTCTTACCACAAGAGAGCACCGCAAGTTATTATTGTTTTCTGGCTCTTCTACCACAGAAGGCACCAACAACCAACAACTGGTGGGATCACACACTAACCGGTAGGATGCTCTCAATGGCCTCCCTGATGGCCTCTATTTATAGGCCTCCATGCATGTGATTGCAACTAGAAATTCTAGTCATAGTTCAAATCCTAGTCCAACTCCATGTTGCACATAGCCACCTTCTTTTCTTCTTGGATTTAACTTTCATTAGGATTGGAAACACAAGCCAACTCCTATTAAGTCTAGATCCCAATAGGACATGGGTCGGAACCTTCCAATCCCAACAATCTCCCCCTCTTCCCCATGAGGGAGATTTTGTCTTCAGCGATCATCTGGAGTATCTTCTGTACCCTACCACCGCATGTGACAGATCCAATATCCTCAAACATGTCAACACCATGTCGTCTTCATCCATCTTGTTGAAGTCCCACCATGACTTCACTCGGTTCCCAAACAACTGAGAAGAAGTATCATGTCAATGCAACTTCTCTCTCCATGTCTGCACCTGGAACATTGTAAGCTCCTCCCGATCGATCAATCGAGCCATCTTTGATGAAGAACATATTTCTGACCTTTTGTACCAAGGCTCGAAAACCCTTTGATAACACCCCCCCCTGTCTATGCAACTCCTCTGTAGAAGCTTGATCCTCCACTTCGGATTTAATAGTTGAACACACATTGCATTTCTCTTCTTCTTCACATGCATGTTGCCCTGACGAAGGCTTTGGAGAGACCTTGTCTGACTGAGAGTCGTCATGTTGCATATTGTTTCCCTTCCAGATTGAATCCCGCATCTCAAACATGCGACAATTCCATGATCACTTCTAGTCGACCCTGCCCTTCCTGTCTTCAGATGCCATCTCACTCCGCCCTCTAAATCCTTCAAACTTGATCTGATACCACTTCTTGGAAATTGAAGTGGGAAAGTGACGTGTTCTATAAGACTGAAGGCACAATATTTAATGTGGAAATCTCTCCCCAAGACTAGGAGAGAAAAATCATGGGGCAATACCGGCCAGCAAGCACTAAGTAACTTGAGTTACAACTCACACTGCCCAGATTTAATCGCCCCTAAATGTAGGAAGCTCCCCCTGCCCTAGAACAAAGATAAGGAAGAATAGAATTACACCCAATGTGTACAAATCCTTCCTTTTTACTTTTTCTCCTCACGACACTGTTGCCGCTGCTGAGATTGCTTGTTGTCGCTACGACTGTTGATCGGGTCACCTCTTCTCCTGACGAGGTCACCTACCTTGCTACCATCTTCTTGATACGCATTCTAGTTGGCACCTCCAACTAGAACTCCCACATACCGCCACAACCCTCTCTGCCAGAGAGAGTAGATATGCATCCTCCACTAATCGGATGAATCGTTATCGTTGTCACGTCACCAATAGTGTGCCACCAACTGGTGTGTGTGTGTCTTCCGCTGCTCGGATCCGCCATCGTAGTTGATGCACCACCTATGTGTCGCTGACTGATGTGCGTCCTCCACTAACTGGACAGTCCACCATCATTTTTGTAGCCACTGACTGATGAGTGCCTTCCTCTGCTCAGATGTGTTGTAGTCGATGTTAATGTCGCAGCACCAACAGAGTACCACCAACTGATGTGTGTCCTCTGCTACTCGGACCCGCCTCCGTTGTCGATGCACTACCATTGTGTTGCTGACTGCCATCTGCTAATTTGCCTCAAGTTAAAGTTGTTGGCCGTCTCTCATCCATAAGAGACCTACATTGTTGGTGCACCCAATGTGCCACCAACTGTCAGCCGTTACTTTACTTCAAGACAAAGTCGCTGACCCTCTCTGACCACAAGAGAGCACCACCAGTTATTATTATTTTCTGACTATTCTACCACAGAAGGCACCAACAACCAACAACTGATGGGATCATACACCAACTGGTGGGATGATCTCATTGGCCTCCCCGATGGCCTCAATTTAAAGGCCTCCATGTATGTGATTGCAACCAGGAATTCTAGTCATAGTTCAAATCCTAGTCCAACTTCATATTGTACATAGCCACATTCTTTTCTTCTTAGATTTAACTTCCATTAGGATTGGAAACACACGTCAACTCCTATTAAGTCCAGACCCCAATAAGACATGGGCCGGAACGTTCCGATCCCAACAATATCAATTTAGTTCAAGGATGAAAGGCTAGTGCGAATGTTTTAAAGAAAAAAAAAATCCAGGTGCCCGAATCGCAATACACGTTTAATTGTTGTCATCTTAAGTTGGGTAACTTACGAATTTGACTTAATGTTTGAACATTTGCTCGTAATCATAGCTTTTATCCTTATATCCAAGCTTTGCTTATGGCTTACGTTTCCTGTTGGATTTTTCTTTTCCTCTCTTGGTTGTCTTTTCTTTTCCTACAGATGTTGTTCCATTCCCTATGATGTTTCGGCATGCTATATGGTTCTAAGGTATCTTATCAGGTCCCCTGGTGCTCTGTCGGGCCCTTGCAGTGGCTCCACCTGCGTCTGAAATCTCAACACAGGTCGAGTAATTCCATGACTATGTTGGTTCATGAGTGTTCATTCTACACAACTTGTAGCGTCTATTACGGTTATATTATCCACAAAGTCATTTCTTGTAGCAATCAATTGGTTGCTTCAGCATTGGCCTTTGCTTGTAGTTCAATCTGATGGCTGTACTGGTAGAGTACTTAGATGCAAAAGGCATATCATATAGAAGCTCAATTGAACACCCAAACTTCAACAAAGACAACACATTATCAAGTCCATAACGTTCGTGATGGTGAAAAATAGTACTTATGCAGTCATCAAGCATGCAAAGAATGCATCCGAGGACTAGAAACATGTTTACCCCCTCTATTCCAACGCCAGGGTCTGACAGAGATCGTTTGGGGGGGGGGGGGGGTGGCGGGGTGGCGGGGTGCCACTGATGATACGCATGCCAAGGTTGCAGTATATATGCATATGGGGAGGTCCATACTCTTTTTAGCACCGAACGAATGAAACGTTCAGATTCTGGAAGAATTTTCGTTGGTATTTGGAGGCATCTGGAATCTTGTAGGTATTTGGAAAGATTCGTGTGTCGTAATGCCCTTCGATGGTCCATTAGTAGACGGATTGGTTGGTCTTTTCCCAGCTGTCACTGTAAACTAATCAGCTGTCAATGTCCCTTGCTATATTGCTTTTAACATTTTAATGGGTAAGTTCCCTCAATGCACGCTGGGGCAATGTCAAACAAGACAAAGGAGAACGTCAGTCACGAGTTGTTCGCGAGGAGATTATCACAAAACCATAATTACGGACAGCGCGATGCCCGGGTTCTGCTTTATAGTTCGTACATCAGGTACATGCATATACTCGCGGCACATTCAAATGCTCCTTACCTACCCATTGACTTCTTATGATGAATGAAATGTGGGATGAGGGAATTAATTCTAGCTTCTACTTGCCTGAAAAAGTCACGATCACACCATCAAAACGCTTGAAACTTTGAATGGACGTACATCACAGTTACGCAGATGCATTATGCAGTCCCATCTACCTACCATGACATCTTAGTGCCCCTTCAATTAGATGGGGATGCCATCCATCAACCACATCTTAGTTAAGCGGATCTTTACAAAATAGGGTACATTATATGTAGTCATCTATCACAGTACTTGTTTATGCCTTGTTTCGTAGGGATATTAATTAGGAAGGTGCAGGTTCCAAATTCTAATATAGCATTAGAATAATACATGTTAGGATATGTGTGATGGACTGGATTTTCTTTTTGGCAAAATTTCGAGGACGAAATTTCTTTGAAGGTGTGTAGGATGTAATAAAGTGAACTTTTATGATCTTTGAATACCATAATGGATGAGTGGATCCACGTTTTTGGGTTAGATTAAGAGTTCGACTATTTCGATGAATTTGGAGGATGGTTGATAATAATTTGTGATTATAGTCTCCAAGTTTGTGTCCTTCAGAAACATTATATTGGTTTCCTAAGAATGGGGTTTTGGCACAAAACTTGTAAGAAAGGTGGATCTTAAGACAAGAATTTTTTGGCTAAAGTTCTATGGAGTATGAGTGTTCCTACACACATGAGTTATTTGTAATTTTGAACTTGGTAAAATAGTGTATATGTTGGTAACTTTTAAAACCAAGTCTTTAATTTTTGTGGCCTAAGATAAACATGCATTGGATGTCATGCAACCTGTTAGTGGCTTTCTGATGTGAAGTCTTGAGCCACGGATTGTCGAGTTAGCACCCTAATACCATCCCTTGAATGTGATCAAATGACTGAGGAATGAGGAGGTTGTCTCCATCGCAGTGGTTACAATGAGCAAAGGCGCCAACTCCATTTGATCCCCACGTCCTGGTTGTAGCCAAAGGAAGAGAGATTGGTGATCAATTTCCTTTGACTTAGGGTCCCTCTTTCAAAGCATATGCAGGACTGCAAAGAGAGAACGAGACCTCCCCCCCAACAGAAGTGTCTTCGTAACCAGCAGTAGTAGATAGAGCATGGCAGAAGTATAGTAGAGATACTGGTGAGGAGGAAGGGAGGATCTACTGGGATTCGTTGCCGGAGGAGAACCTCACGACAACTGTTATACACACAGAGAACATCATCAACTTCTCGGAGGTGCACTTGGTCTTCCAAGCAACCAGAGAAGGGACTCAGTGGTGAGATCCTCCATGCCGCGTTGGAGGGGGGCACCAAGCCAGAAGTGTAGATTCAGACCCTATAGATCCTAATGGCAGCATTAGAAAAAGGTTGAGGAGGAGGATAGAGGCGCCCATTTCTCGCCATGCCTCAGAGCTACTGTGGCAGGCAGATAGCGTCTCAAGCAAGCATGTATTCCAACGGCCACCAAGGCTCATTCAGGAGCCAAAACTCTATACAAATGCACCCAAAAGCCAACAATGGCACTAGCAGGGATGAGGAGGAGATCGTCGCTCTCTCGTTGGAGATCCACTGACAGTGGGCTAGGAGTTAGGATGAGCTGCGGGCAGTGGAGATCTGAAGCCTTGCTACTTCACACCTAGGGGTCTCTGAGGAGACATAGACATAGTTAGAAGAAATCGAGGAGTAGCAGGGGGCGACCGATTTCTTGCCAGAAGCTGGAGCACGGCGGCATCCATTTTGTAGGTGATCACACACACAGATGCGTGCTTAACGGAGGGTGGCGGCCTTGGTTGCGTAAGAATGCGGGGGAGAAAGAGAGAGTCAGAGATCACATGGAAGGGAGAAGGCGGTCCATACCTAAACCGGGTCTGATGACCCTGAGTCGGCTGAAATCCATGTTGAAACGGACTGGCTCAACAGCAAGAAGCACGCCCCAAAGTGGACACGTGGCAATGCCTCATTGGCCGCTAAAGGTAAATAATTTAGTAAATGCTCAGATCTTCAACAATCATAGCAAATAGCTCGATTATTAGAAAAATATGAGTAATACACCAAAATTCTTGGAAAATTGTGTAAAACAACATGAAAGCATAATAACAAGCTTTTGATGTACTAATCTCAGTGATACCATGTCAGTTGTGAAATGCTTGTTTCATGGATAATAAATATCAAACGATGGCCTAAAATTATGATAAAATGTCAGTAATTCCATATTCATGTTTATAATCCATTTAATGTCAGTGATTATGATGTTGATGCATGAAATTATGTAATTTGCTCCATATGGATAATTAGGGTTAAAAGCCCTAAATAAAATGCAATAAATACATACATTCTTAATAAATGATGGAATTCACATAAAACCATCATACCAGTAACTAGAAGACGATATGTAAATCTAAAATCAGTTAAGTGCATGAATTCCATGTTATATGAAGTTGACCCTTAATACATGGTTTGAAACCCTAATTTAGGTTAATACATGTAACCTATAGTTAAGATGTTCACATAATAATTTGAAACACAATTATTAGTACATGAACTATAATACAAAATATGACACCAGTAACATAACTCCAAGACAGGAATACAAGTAATTATGATAATATCATAATGACCTAAGCAAAATCCTAATGAATGATGATTAGGATTAAGATGAAACATGAGGTAACGAAGAATCTAATGCATGGTACATATGGTCTTATCTTTATCAGGGTTGAACAAGGCTATATTTGACATGAGGAATATGTGGATTAGGATATCTTGATCAAGGTACGCTATTACCTCTTGACTTATTATACAATATACTTGCATTATATGTGTAGTAAAATACTTGGCATATGATATTGGATGAAATGATTGTTCTTGTATGATATCTTACTTGATTTTCCATACTTATGGCTATGAACACATAAAACATAAGATATCTGATCCATTATATGATAGCACTAAATCTCTTTGGTAGAATAGTGTATTGATGAAAGTACTAAATCTCTTTGGTAGAATAGTACATGTGAGCACTAAATCTCTTTGGTAGAATAGTGCATGTGCTTGATCAACTTTACATATATTGGAGAGTCATGGTAAAACATGTGTTCTCTTTTGTTAATAAACATCTTTGTTCAAGTATGTGCCTTTTGTTATATTTCGTTACAATTGCCAAGTATTAGTTTTATCTTATTGCCAAGCTTAGTAATGAGAGGTATATAAATAGACACGAAGTCGTACTCAGTACAATATATTTGAATATTGTGCTGACGTGTACCACATGTAATCTTTTGTTTAGGTTGTGGACATATGATCTAGAGAGACCAGGATAGTTGAGAGTTGTGTGATGAGTTGATGTACAGGTGGACATGTTGTCTTAAGATCCTATTGTAGAAGTAGTACATATATATGTATAAGTTTACCTTTCAATATGTAATAACAAATTTTGTAATAATTCTTTATGTAATTATATGTTGAATGGTGTGTTGGGTTTTAGGTGACGGAGAAGGCAGCGGAAACAAAAAAAAAATCTCACCACAAACCCATAACCAGTAGATCGCATCAACGTCTATAAAATAGGAAGGATGGTTTTGGAAGGGTGTACCTAGTCCTGAGGCTTGCTCAATGGCAATGCCTCATAGCTAGTGCGGTCTTCAACCACCTATTCTTTGACGGTATCTGTGCAACTCCCGGTCCTGACCCAAACTGCGGTTGATAGTCATCCTCCAGAGTGAAAGAAACCTCCCGCCTCTATAGATAGTCCATAAGGACCACTGGGAACTCTAGTCATCCTGTCCTACAGGATACTAGAAGGAGTCACCCCCTCTATCGGCGTACTAGTCACTGGCACACTCTCCCACAATCAGTTGCTTTTCTACAGTTGTCTTTCCGTCGTTATTCCTCCCTGGATGGGTAGAACTTGCTTGGGCTCTCTTAGTTACCACAACCAGAGAGGGCAACAAATTTGTTGAGCAACTGATGTTCTAAGTTGTGTTATTTGGGAAGCTCTCTGTACCCTTCTATTTATAGTAGAGGGCAAGGTCAGGGTTCTCATCCCTGGGCAATGAGGGACTAAAGTGGGAGTAGAAGGGTCCAAAATTTCCATGAATTATTTTCACTACGGTAGGAGAACCAATTGTTTCATAAACAAATCAGTCGGTTGGGAGTGTGAGATGATCAGTTCACCAGTTGAACCAATCTTTTCACATTCCTGACTTGCCTCCAATTGACTTTCCTCTTTCGTTTCCTACTAATCCAAAGATTTATTCTTGTCCCAATTGAATTGTATAAGTGAAATGAAAAACTTTTCTCACAAATAGAGACAACCCAACCTTGTTCATTTGGTCCAGTCAAACTGATCGGTTCACCAAGTGAACCGGTCATCTCATTGACCATGATTTGATTGGTTCACCCAATGAACTAGTCGGTTGGTGGTCCAGATTGTGCATAACACAGTCAATGCAATTCTCAATCAATCCAACACTCAAATTAGTTAGTTCAGCACTTGAACTTGATGATTCTGAGACAACTCAATTGATTGAGTACCTAAACACCTTTAGTAATCAATCTAAACATCATTCATGGATAAACTCCTTTTCTAGGTAAATCCTTTGAGTGTGACCCTATAGGTCCCATTTCACATTGGTAGTGAATGTCCATAACTTTCTTATGACATCACAAGTAAAGAGCAGTGCCTAGTTGCACATCAGTGCTACCCAAGTGAAAAGGAAAGTTGGAGAACAACTTTCAATCCTATAGTTTGTGATTGGTGTTCTAGTGAATGTATAATTCATTTGTCTCTGATATCTTGAATGAACTCAAGGCATGGAGCTGGCATCCTTTCAACATTCATTCATGTTCCTTGATCTAAAGTAGACTGTATGGGATATGTGTGCCATCAATATCACATATTGACTCACACATGCATACACATGCCTTTCTCAATCTTACTTATCAAGTGGCCATGGACATCATACTCCCTCAGGAGGGGCAAATCCCATATCTATCACTCACAGTCAAAATCCCATGTGTCAAAGTCACCCAATCATCACCTTTATAACAATCCATATTTCAGGACCACATTTGATGATGTCAAAGTGTACCCAATGACATGTGATGAGTGTAGTGATTTGAGGTCTAAGAATCACAATCACTACAATCACTATGAGAGCTAACTGTGACTACCATGTCATGGTTCCATGTGTCACTCTCACAATGGGTCTGTCCGATTCATTATTCTCTAACATGTATATATGTGCTTGGTTTGATATCACATATCATGACTAATGAGACTCTATCATCAACCAACGCGCACTCTAGACTTACTATGTCATTGTTGTCTATCAACCTTCCACAATGACATCAGACTAGGGACACAACAAGAATGTACAAACTCTTAGCATCCGTATGGTCTCATTGTTTAGGTCCTTAACCTGAAGACATATGTCATTGAGTATTGTCATTTTCTAGACATTCATTCTGCTTTATCATTATCTCATAACTGATTGAACCAGAATAAATTGGAAACTTGCCTTTGATATTTATCAAATCAATCTTAATGTATCCCAATCCAATCATCATATGATTGTCTCTCAGGGCATACATACCAACAAACTCCCACTTATACTAAGAGACAATCACCTTTGAATCATATTCTTAGTGATCTCCAAACATGTCCCTCATGTTTCATCTGCTCCAGTGCTAATGTAGTGAGTTAGCAAGTCTTTGCTTTAGTCGGTATATTGCATGTTTCATGTCTCTTCGTTGTATGACATTTCGTATGAGATGGAGTTTCCATAATATGTGATATGATATTCCTTGCCTAAGACTTAGCTCCATTGTTTGACTCGTTATTTCTACTTATTATCAATGGTTGGAATATCTATAAGTTCATCTCTATGAACTTCTAGATCCATATAATATCCTCTGTTGTTCATAACACAAGGATATTCGACATTCCCTTTTAGAATTAAATGATCTTTAATTTTTACTTGGAACGCTTCCAATTATCAAATTATATTCACTTTTATATATTTTGTGATCAATTTATGTCATTTCAGAAGCTTGCATCAGTGTAACTCATTACACTCAACTCTTCCTTATATTACCATAGAACTACTCCTTTAATACTTCACAAGTACTAAATAAGTTCTTCATGGTATTCCAGTGACTCTCACTGGAAGCAGACAGACATTCACTCATCACACGAGTTAACAGGATGAGCATATCATATTGTCATGTCCAATACATACTAGATGATGAATGTATATTTTCTTGTCATGTCTAATACATACAAGATAATGGGATGATTACATACATGATATATCCATATCTATCTATGTGTTCCTATTCTTCGTAAGAATTTCAGACACTTGGCATCTGAGATACTAACTCCATGTAACATGGACAAGTTTTCTCCCACTGAATCTATGCATACTGAACCCTTCAGTACATATTGCCAATGTATTCTCTATCTTCACCAGGTCAAGAGGTTTTTGAGAACTATCTCTATAGATCTTTATTCCTATCACATAGGACATTTGTCTGTCTTCCCTAAAAGAAGGTATTTCCACACCAGTTTCCATTTCATTCCTCATCATCATGTGGAATGTGAATATGCTCCCACTAAATCTTTGCAATCACAGATCCCTTCTTTATTTTGATATATCAGTCAAACCTTATGATTATATAATCAAAGTAAAGACTTCTAGTTCTGAGTTGCTTGTATTTGATCAATCATATTGATTAATCCCTTGTAACTTATAGACCGCATTTGCATTATTGGATTCATAAAACCCTTTAGGTTGTGTCACGTACACAGCCTTATCTTATTCCTTCCAGGAATGTGGTTTTAATATCCATATGTCAAATTTCATAGTCTTTCAAGTTCCAACATCAAACATGATCCTTTCTCTAAATGTCATCCATGTCAGTTTTAACTCTTAAGACCCAATTACACTTATGGGTTTTATCCCAATCAAGTGCTACCATAAGGTCATACCTTATTTGGTTCACATGGAAGTCATTTTGGATCTTATGGCCTCAAGCCATGACTTAAAATATGGTCTCTCAACATCATCTAGATTATTGTCTCATCATATGACCAATGCATCACCTAGATATATGAGGTGTATTTGTTACATAAGGAACTTTGAGAATCCAAAACACTTATGATTCTTAATCTCCTTTATTTTGTGCAAGCATGTTCTTTTAGAATAATTCTAGAAGATTAGTTAATTGATGATCATGCTCTAACTCTTTAGAGTATGACTCCTTCTTAGATTTAGACATCATGAGTTCTCTATGATACACTATCATAATTACTCACAAGGTCCTCAAACATTTGGTTTAAGTATCCCATTCATTGATCACATCAAAGAGTTAATATTTTTACCATGTTTGTACTTCATTTATGATATTATTGAACACTTCAAGATATTCATATCAGTATTTCAATAAACACCTTCTGAAGCATTAGCATTTATTCCAATAGGTATATAAATACATCAATATGTATTATACCCAATAGAATAGTCATTCTCCCACTCCATCTAGTGAAGATTGACTTGTTATCATGCCTAAGACATTCATATCTCTTAATGGTTTGTAACCAAAAGATTCTAGCTTTATCCATCAAAATAGAAACTATAGATGAATTTCTCTTGATAATGCTAATTAATTGTTTGAGTCATCAATAACTTTTAGGTATCATTTTATCTTATGCATGCCAATTACCACAATATAAATAAGGCATTGCCACAAAAGATCATATCTTTGAAATTGAAACATCAACTTTATTGATAGACATCCTTGTCATTACAAGATGCAAAAATAAAGTGTTTCTATTTATTGGCAAAATGAAATAGCAGTTCATAACTCTATTACATGCCCTTTGGGATGAAATAAACTAAAACGTACTCCTATATATGGCAGCAACACTTGCTCCAATGATGAGTGCTCCTTCTTGGTCCTTTCACAAAGGACATCGCTTCTTTTCAAATCATGCATATCATATATGTCAGATCTATGTCTTGGTATCATATACCTTAGATTAAAGAAGTGTTTCAAGTTTATTTCATGATACCTGAGGTGGAGACTTCCATCCCCTCCTTCTTCTTCTTTTGTTCATCCAGATAGAGAGGGAAAACTCTCCTCCAATGTCCTGACTCTTGACAATGGTGACATTTGCCTCCCTTGTTCACCTCTCCTTTGGCCTTGAGAGCTGAAGATGACTTGGGCTTATGGATAGAATCAGAACCCTTCTTTGCTTTGCCCTTGCCCTTGCCTTTAGACTTACCCTTCTTTTTGCTGATCAACATCACATATTTGGGTTTGTCTTTCTTCATTTGTGCCTCAGCTGTCCTCAACATGCCCAACAACTCTGTCAACGGCTTGTGAAAGTTGTTCATGTTGTAGTTCATCACAAACTGACTGTAAGATTCTGGCAACAATTGTAGTATCACATCAGTAGCCAACTCTTGGCTCAGAGGGAATCCCAGTCTTTTCAGGTTCTCCATAGACCCAATCATCTTGAGTGTGTGAGGACCAATTGGATCTCCTTTTGTCATGACGCACTTGAACAACACCCTAGAGACATCATATCTCTCTTGCTGTGCTTGGTCTTGATACATGTTCTTGAGATGTTGAACCATCTCAATGACGTCCATGTTCTCATGTTGTCTCTGCAACTCATAGTTCATTGAGCACAATATCAAGCACTTCACATCAATGGCATCTTCAGTATGCTTCTTGTAAGTATCCATTTCTGCCTTTGGTGCGATGGGAGTGGGTTCCTCTAGCACTGGTGTATCTAGGACATAGAGATTTCACTCTTGAGTGAGAACAATTCTCAATGTCCTAAACCAGTCGTGCAAATTAGTCCCATTCATCTTGTCCTTCTCAAGGACCAATCACAATGAAAAGTGATTATTGTTGACAGCCATTTGTTCTACAAAAAGGAAATATGCAATTTTAGTCCAAAACTCTTTTTGACTTATTTGATTTGAAAATTTTGACGATATAATTAAGCATTTAATTAATTATCATTCTCACTATTTTGTTCAAATTGATAGCCCTCACCATCAATTCAGAAGATTACATTGTACAATCTTCTAGTAAGCCAATATCTAAAACAATTGAATTATTTCCTGGACAACGCCAACGTTCATAATCAATTATTAAGGTAGGTAACATTTACCAACTGCATCATATGCAACTCTTAGATAGATGACATGCACAACTCTTTGCCATGAACATCTCCATGACTCTAAGTGCTTAATCCCATTAAGATCACTTAGTTAAGCCCGACCCAAAAGCCAACACGATAGAAGTGCACCCCTCTTGACAGACCCCATACAACTACCATCACACTTCCATGAGATAGACAACGCACCACCCTTGGTAGGCCTACGCTTGTCGATCAAGCTTTTCATATGTGCCACATATGGAAAGCATCTAAGACTTAATATTATATTGAGGGGTTTTAATATGCTTATATATGCATATATGTATCTAATCACCAGATATATAGTATGTATCATATACATGCTATGTCCCACAATAAAAACATGAAATAACAATAAAGCGATGATTATGGCCATCCCATTGTAATTCCTTGAGCCACAAGGAATTATGGTCATCTAGGTCTACATTGCATGCAAACTATTGTTGATGAAGATCTTATGCTTAGGCCGTTCTGGGTTTGATTTGCTCGTCACATGACTGATCAGCTCGCCTCCTATCCGGTCAGTTGGTTGTCTCCAACCGATCGTATGGCTCCTCTAGACAGTCAGTTCGTCAGGTCATCTACTCCTCATCAGGCCTCCAACTGCACCATCAGTTGATCGTTTCGGTCCACCAGTCGATCGGTTAGCACCTTTAGCCAATTGTCTCACACCTCTAGCCGCTCGTCTGGGCGCCCTCCAGTCTTCGACATAATAGGAAATAAACTATCCTACTTTTACATATTTCATTGGGAAACCCCGAGTTACATTCTGGGGGGAGCCAAGGTAGAAGAGAATCTCGAGTTATCTCGAGTTACATCAAGAAAAGAAGAAGAAGAATGCTTGGTGTGCAAACTGAGATGCAAACAACCACAACCAACAAGCACACATAGGTGTTTATAGGATATAACCATACTACACATCAACCATCAAAATTGTTTTAAGCGTCGTGTATCATTTGCATATATATACCATATCATATTTGTATATATTTAGTTTGGGATCATGTGGTATTAATTGGATATTCACATTTAACTAGTTAAATATTCACATCGTATGCAATAAATAAAAGGTGTTAAAACCAAAAACTGATCATATCGATTTTCCAAAAACACAATACGTTGATGTGGCTCTGATACCACTATTAGGTTTTAGGTAAGGGAGAAGGCAACGAAAACAATTTTTTTTATCTCACCTCAAACCCATAACCATCAGATCACATCAAAGACTATGAAATAGGAAGGATGGTTTTGGCAGGATGTACCTAGTCCTGAGGTTTGCTTAGTTACAATACCTCACAGGTAGTGTGGTCTTCAACCACCTAGTCTTTGACGGTGTCTGTGCAGCTGTTGGTCCTGACTCAGACTACGGTTGAAAGTCATCCTCCTGAGCGGCAGAAACCTCCCACCTCTATAGATAGTCCAAGGATACTAGAAGGAGTCATCCCCCTCTGTCGATGTACTAGTGACACACTCTCCCACAATTAGTTACTTTTCTGTAGTCGTCTTTCCATCGTTGTTCCTTCATGAATGGGTAGAACTTGCTTTGGCTCTCTTAGTTACCACAACCAGATAGGACAACAACTTTGAAAAGAAACTAATGTTTTGAGTTGTATTATCTGGGAAGCCCCCTCTACCCCTCTATTCATAGTAGAGGGCATGGTCAGGGTTCTCAACCCCAGGCAATGCGGGACTAAAGTGGAAGTAGAAGGGTTTGGAATTTCCATGAATAGTTTGCACTGCAGTAGGAGAACCGATCATTTCAGAAACGAACCAATAGGTTGGAGTGTGAGTCGATCGGTTCACCAGTTGAACCGATCATTTCACATTCCTGACTCACCTCCAATTGACTTTCCTCTTTCGTTTCCTACTAATTCAAAGATTAATTCTTGTCCCAATCGAATTGTACAAGTGAAATGAAAAAATTTTCTCACAAATCGGGAAAACCCAACCTTTCATGTTCGGTCCAATCAAATTGATCGGTTCACTAAGTGAACCGATCGTCTTACTGACCATGAGCCGATCGGTTCATTGGTGGTCCAGATTGTGCAGAACACAGCCAATGCAGTTCTCAATCAATCTGACACTCAAATCAGTTAGTTCAACACTTGAACTTGATGATTCTGAGTCAAATCAATTGGTTGAATGTTTGATTGAGAACCTAAACACCTTTAGTAATCAATCCAAACATCATTCATGGATAAACTCCTCTTACAGGTAAATCCTTTGTGTGTGACCCTATAGGTCTCATTTCACGTTGACAGTGAATGTTCATAACTAGATTATGACATACCAAGCAAAGAGCGGTGCCTAGTTGCACATCAGTGCTACCCAAGTGAAAAGAAAAGTTGGAGAACAACATTCAATCCTACAGTCTATGATTGGTGTTCTAGTGAATGTCTAATTCATTTGTCTCTGATATCCTGAATGAACTCAAGGCATGGAGTTGTCATCCTTTCAATATTCATTCATGTTTCTTGATCCAAAGCAGACTGTCTGAGATATGTGTGCCATCAATATCACATATTGACTTACACGTGCATGTGCATGCCTTTCTTAGTCTCTCTTATCAAGTGGACATGGACATCATACTCCCTCAGGAGGGACAAATTCAATATCTCTCTCTCACAGTCAAAACCCCATGTGTCAAAGTCACCCAATCATCACCTTTATAACAATCCATATTTCAAGATCGCCTTTGATGATGTCAAAGTGTACACAACGACATGTGATGAGTGCAGTGATTTTGGGTCTAAGAATCACAATCACCACCATCACTGTGAGAGCTGACTATGACTACCATGTCATGGTTCCATGTGTCACTCTCATAATGGGTCTGTCTGATACACTGTTCTTTAACATGTATCTATGTGCTTGGTTTGATATCACATATAATGACTAATGAGACTATGTCATCAACCAACACACACTCTAGTCTTACTGTGTCATTGCTATCTATCAACCTTCCACAATGACATCCGACTAGGGACACAAAAAGAATGTACAAAATCTTAGCATTCATATGGTCTCATTGTTCAGGTCCTTAACCTGAAGACATACGTCATTGAGTACTTTCATTCTCTATACATTCATTCTTCTCTATCATTATCTCATAACTTATTGAACCATAATAAATTGGAAACTTGCCTTTGATATTTATCAAATCAATCTTAATGTATCCCAATCTAATCATCATAT